>JAEQBH010001150.1:0-37925 GCA_016808115.1 Tetrastigma voinierianum | reverse complement strand
GTTTAGCTATGATAACTGATCCTAAATAAAATATCCTTGAATTGTTTTATCTCTATTAATTCCATTGCCAATTTTTCATTACTCTACCAAATGGTTCCTCTGTCCCTATAGTTCGGCCAGGCTCGGTTCCTTTGTCTAACAACATCATTTTTACAAATGTGCTGCTCGTGCCTGATTTTCTTGATTCAATTTTCTTCCATTAGTGCACTCACTCTCAAAGTTGTAACTACTTGGTCACTTTTCTTTGATTGTTGTTTCGTTCTAGGACTTTTCACATTTCCCCAATATTCATTATTCGCTATCAATTTTTATGGGCTCCTATTATAAATACGGTCTGGCATACCATATTATGTATCAAAATACTAGTTCAGTTCCTCATAAAAAGACAACAACATCATGTACTGTTTTGCTATTTAAAGCATAACTCGAGATAGAACCAATGTTAAAAATATCGGTTGGATGATATATCGATATTTAGATTTTATGAATATATCAGTAGATATTTTTATATGAATATCGATATATTGAAAATTAATAAAAATACTTTAAAATTCATAGAAATACTTTGTAACAATGTAAAAATTATGATAATAATCAAATATACACATTGATATTACATTGCAATGATCTTTTTGTTTTTTTGAAAAATTTTGCAATGATCTTTTAAAACCAAAATAAAAGATCGACGGGTTCAATTCAGAACATTGAAATATACGTTAAATTGCACAAATGATGATGAATGAAGACTTGAACACCAAGACTTAACCAAAAAATTCTTATCCAAGACTTGCACAAATCATGAATTATTTGAGAAAGAGAGATCAACAAGAATTGATGAGTTTGATATGAAAAACTAATGATTTTAAGCTATTTATAAAAATTTTGGAATCAAACTTGCCGTTTTTTTGGTCAAAACGTCATTAAAAATGAATTCTGATCGTTGGATTTGATTTTGAATCAAATTTGATCGTTAGATCTTGATCTAACCGTTATAAATCATTTCTGCCCATTGGATCAAAAATCACTGGATGTCCACGTATCACCGATATATCTTCAATATATCACCGCTATCGATATATCTCGAGATTTTCCAATATATCTTAAATATTTCTCCGGCTATATATAGCCAATATTATACAAACTAACAACGACATGCACGTTGTTCCGCAAAGGATTTCTAGTCAACACATTGGCTGATATATCGTTGTCTTACCGATATATTGGTGATATTGTCCGATTTTATTTGGATTTTTCCTCAATCGATTATTGTTAGCCAATATCATGTCGGGATGGACCGACACCTATTTCATGACATTTTGAACACTGGATAGAACATTGTCCCTTCTTCTAATACGGTTCCTCAAGTTGATATTTGTACAAGAAAGTTGTGATACATATATAGTGTAGCTAGTCTGACCTTCCATGAAAAATCAAATCAAATGGAACTTGACTGCTATCTAGTTCATGGAGAAAAACATTCAAAATTTTGGTGGTTACATACCATAAGGGTCACTTATAGGAGCTCTTTTCCACGGCTTTGAGTTCTAAATTTGTTTGAAACCTCGAAAAGAAGTGGAAATTGGAGATTGTCACATCCCATTAGAGAGAAGTTGCTGACACTATATAAATTTAGGTTTTTTTTAACCAAGTAGATGTTTGAAAGTCGTCAAAATTTTGAAATAAACAATATCTATATAAAAGAGGAAAAAGGTGAGGTTGTACACTTTTAGCTTTTCCTTGTGATTTTGAAAATGTCGTACAAATAATTAACTTGTACAACATTATATCAATAGAGGAGAGTAATTGCATATAAAATAAGCATTTAAAAGATTTGCAGGATACGGCATTCATGATAATAAACACAGTAGATTTAGTAAATGCACGTGAAACGGGTGGGATATTTATGACGACCGGCAGCACTAATTGGTGGTGATTGGTGGATGATGGAAAAGCATCTCATCTGCCACTGCGCCTTTGCTTACCTCAGCTCTGCTCCTCCGTCCTTCACTTAACTGCATGCACTAGCCTGTTCTTTACGTTTCCCAAAATTCATTATTGGCTACCATTTTTTTTCTTTCTGTCCCGTTAAACAATATTTACTTATACTTTTATTTTTATTTCTTAAATTATTTTTAATTGTTGATGAAAATTATTTGTGGAAAAAGTCAAGGTCATGTTTATTTGCAGTTTTTGAAATGTTTTTTTTTCTGAAAAAAAAAAGAAAAACACCAAAAATATGTTTGATTCTTGCTTTACTTCTAAAACACAGCACACACAAAATTCATAAATCATTTTTCTTATGCTACTATTTTTAATGTGTTATATAATTTTTTTTGACATTTATTCACTTTGTACATATATTACAATTGAAGAACATGTTCTTAAAAATTAAATAAGTTTAAAATATATAAATTTCTAATTGATTTTTGACGTAGGGCATTAGATCAAATCAACCAAAATCCATGTTTTGGTTGTTTTGAGATATTATCTTTATTTTTTTGGATATTATTTTTATTTTCTATTATTGTTTTAGGAGTGTTTTTTTCCTATTATTGTTTGGAATATTATTTTATTTCTTATTATATCCATATTACATCTAAGGTATAAATAGATGTTTTAGATTTGTTTAGAGACTTTATCAATTTTTATATATATTTATATAAGTAGACAGGTGTTAGGTTTGTAGTGTGAGAAACAAATGAGGCAATCTAAACTAGCTGCTGCACTAAGTCACTAATAAAGTGGTTTTCAATTATAAACCTAAATCGTTCCCACGAGGATTGTATTGGTTTTATGGGGGATTGAGTACCCTAACTACTTGATTAATTCACTATCTGAGTGTCTCAATGATTTGATGTGAAATTATAGAAATAATAAAAACAAAGCTAAACACAAACAAAGAATGAATTAGAATGGAGAAATCGAGTAAACATGGAGAGAAAGACTTAAAGAGAATTATATCGGTTATCTTCAATGATGCTTAGCACTTATCTAGATGAGGCATGTAATGAATGAGTTATGACTTGAATTAGTCCTAGGATATGGTATATGATCTCACTCTGTTCCTTTTATATTTTCTCGCACTATCCACATATTCACAAAGAATGCTCTTTCTAGGGTCAATAGTGGATACTTTTCCAAGGTATTTTTCCTAGGGAGTTCTATTGGTCACAGTCGCGTTCTTGCAATAAAACTACCCGAACTAAGCTCAGATTGGCCACGATTGCGTTCTTGCAATCCTCACTTAATACATTTGATGTCCCCTCCTAGTGAAATCCTCTTAGTAATAGACCTTTCTAATTCCCTAAGCCTCTTTAACTAGGTTAATCATGTAACGCCCCAAAAATACCCTAGAATTTTTATAATAAAAATTATTATATATTTCGGGTATAATTGAGCCAACTTGGGTATTTTTCTGGAAATTTTTAGATGAATATTGATTAAATGATTATTGATTCCAGAAATAAACCCAAGTGAAAAAGAGAAAATATGGAAATTGTAAAATGGGGACCTAAGGGTCAATTGTAAATAAGTTTATATGTCTAAGTGAAAATAGGAGACTTAAATGAAGAATAATAGAGAAATGGAGGGACCTAAATATAAAAAAATAAAATAAAATAAAATAAAGAAAAAGAAGAAAAAAATCAAGGAAAGGACATGTGGCATGTAGGAAAGAGGGAGGAAGCTTCCTCCTGTTTAAAGTACGATTAGGAGTGATCCATAAGAAAGGAAAACAGAGAAAAGGAGAGTTGTAGAGAGAGACTCTACCTTATCTCTAGATTTTTCGATGATCGGACCATAGGTCTCAGAAGTGGGGAAAGTCCTTCATAGGTGATGCAGCTGGGCAAGTAGAGACTGGAATCGAGAGTTTCGGCTAACGAAGAGGTAGGTCTTCCCCTACTTTGGTCATTTTCTACCCTAAGCTGCCACATTGTGATAGTGCACATTAGCCGGACCTTAGAGCTGAATTTTGGGTAAGAAATAAAGAGAATCGGGTAGTGAGTCCTTCTGGTAAGTTGTAGCCATATCAATGAACTTGATGTTAGACTTTTGAATCTCTCAATTTGGACCTCTATAGACTGTTATAGTCCTTTACTGAGAGGTCAGTCCAGCCAATCTGGTCGGGTCGCTTCGCCCACCCGGTCAACTGACCTTAGAACGGGTTTCTCTTGAGTAATGAAATAAGGGAATCTTGGAAGTAAGTCCTTCTGTGAAAGTGTAGCCACGTCCGTGAACTTGATGTTGATTTTGAATTTCACCTGGACCCCAGACCAAGTTATGTCTTTACTCAACAGCCAAATGGGTGAAGGGTCACCCATGGGAGGTCGCCAACAGAGGTCACAGACCGTCCCGAAGAGTTCAACTCGCCATGCATAGCTCAACTCGCCGCAGCTCAACTGAGAGATACTGTCCTCAAGAAATTAAATTAGTCCTGAAGAGCTCAAATACCGTCCCAGAGTCGAGCTCGTCACTTCAAAGGCGCCTCGCCGGGCCTAGGTCGCCTGCCAAGATCGACCGCGCGATGACCCCTCCAACTGAAGGTCATAACTTCTTCGTCCCGAACCCGGACATCTGAAAAATGCTTCTGACTCTATGGAAAGCCCATTGAGTCAAGAATCCATCCATATGCCTGAGGAAGATATTAGATGTCAGACCAAGGTGTTAGACTGAGCTCGTCACTTCAGTGCAGCTCGTCGGGCCAGTCACCGTCAAGATCGGCTGCGCATGACCTCCAACTTCGGAAGGTCATAACTTCTTCGTCTGAACTCCGATTCGAGTGTTCTTGGACTCTATGGAAAGCCCATTGAGTCAAGAATCCATCCATATGCCTGCGGAAGATATTATATGTCAAACCGAGGTGTTAGATTGAGCTCGTCACTTCAGTGCAGCTCTGTCGCCTCCAGGTCAATTTCGTCAAGATCGATCGCGCATGACCTCAAACTTCTAAGGTCATATCTCCTTCATTCAACCTATCTGCGTTTCGACTCTATGGAGTCTCCATTGAGTCAAGAACACATTCATATTCCTGAGGAGTATATATTAGATGTCAGGACTAAGGTGTTGTATCGAGCTCTGTCCAGGCCAGGTCAGTCTCGTCGCTCAGCCGCCTTGTCCGGGGTTGACCACGCACCGACCTCCAACTCTAAGGTCATATCTCTTCGTCCGAACTCGACTGGGCATTCTTGGACCTATGGAAAGCTCCATTGAGTCAAGAATACATTTATATTCCCGAGGAGGATAGAAGATGTTTGACTGAGGTGATAGATCAAGCTCGTCCAGGTCGTCAGCTCGTTAGTTCAGATTTGACTCCGCGCATGACCTCCAACTTCTAAGGTCATAACTCTTCGTCCGAACCCCGCTTCGGTGTCTCGACTCATGGAAAGCCCATCGAGTCAAGAATTCATCTATATACAGCTTGTCGAATTTGGAAATCATATTAATCTCTGAAAATCAATCCTGTCCAAAACTACTAGTACGCATCGAATATTGTTCTTTAATGGTTTTGGAATAGGACCTGACGAGGAGGAAAAGCCAATCTGAGATTGAGATTCCAGGGATTGGAATCAAAGTGCAAAGATTTTTGGGGTTTGTTCTACCGACTCCTATTCCTCGTTTCAAGTTTTTGCATGTTTGTTCTAAAAGCATATTGAATTGATTTAATTGATTTGAGAAAAGTGATCGTGAAATGTTTGCATATAAAAATTGCATGATTATTGAAAATAAACTCGTTTATACAAGCCGCATATATTGTACTATATTTTGCTATAAAGGATTTGAACGCCCTAATAGAATGTTAACCAGTTATTTCACATTAAGGATAGATTGGTATACCAATAGGGTCAAAATAGCAAGATCGCGAACTATTGATGTGTCATTCGAATACAGTTTCAAATGGACCAGACGGTAAAGGTTCACTATTTGATCGCTTATAATCCGCTAGCAGCCCAACGCCGTACCGTTATAAAACCATGTGATACCGCCATGTACCCCAAATGGACTGCGTCGGACTCGATATCCCGTATATCGGCGACATAGGTTAAATTCGTTAAGGGCATAACTGAACTGGACAAGATAATCAATTGATTTGGTAATAATCGAATCGATTCGAGATAACTCGACCGATCCGCACAACTGAACTGGAATTTCAGAACTGGAATTGATTTGCTGAACTCGAACTTGGAATTTTGTGAGCATAATTGAATTGATTTGAGATTAAGTAAATATTGATTATGAAAATGTATTTATGGGATGATCAATGAAACTATAATTTATTGTATATATATAACAAAGTATGTATTGTATTTATATTGATCATCCAAAAGATTAAAGTTCAATTATTAAACCGCGTGAATTGATTTAAGTCGAACTGAGATCGGATTTGTATAGAACCACACTAAGCATGAAAATGCTTAGCGTATTGTTTTACCAATGCTGGTGTACCGAAAGTGATAGATAGTGATCGAAAGCGACCTAAGATCGAGGAGCGCCGAGTCATAAAGAAGGAAATTTCGGAGTATGCTCCGACATGTGCATTCATTTCATGTTTTCTTTTAGATATTGATATTATGTAAAACAATTTGAACTCTGAACATCTATTTTTGTAAATCATTTTGAAAAGGCTTGAATGCCTTCATTGTAAATGTATTTTGTGAAATATAAATGTTTATGGGCTTGCCCAATTTTGAAATCGCTTCCGCAAAGATATGATTTTGAGTGATTTTAGTGGCATCCCGGACTCGGTTCGGATCCGCCCAAAAGGGTCGGGTCGGGTAAGGGGCGCCACAAATCAGAATTCCACTTAATTGACTCACACCTTAAGAGAATCGAATTCAGATTTTAGGGTGTAATCCCAGTTGTCACCAAGGATACCCTAGTAAAGTGATCAAAATCCCAAATTTCAGCATAAATCAATTAACCAAAATCATAATCTTCCAATTATTAACATCAAACATATCAAATCAAGCACAAATCATCCAACCAAACTATAGATTAGATAAATCAAGCATCGAATCCAATAACCAACCCTATAGAATGCCTAGCCAATCATTTCAACCATCAATTCCAGCAAATTCACGTTGATTAAAAACATAAAATTGCATAAATTGAAAGAGGAGTAAAGATTGAGATACAAAATAGTGAGAATATAGCACAAATCTTCAATCTCCAGCTCCAAAGCTGAAATAAACACTCCACAAGGTCTTACTTATAAGAAATCTTCAATTACAAACCCAAATTCTTCACAAAATTCCTAAATCTAAAAGAAATCTAACTTATAAAAATGGATCTAAGCTAAGAGAGAGAAAACTCTAAAATAGGAGTTTTCGCTTCAAAGTTCGAATCCTTAATAATGTCTCAAAGTTACCCTTATATACACATTTGAAAATGTCAAAATAAGCCTAAAAATGAAAACGTTAGTCACAACGCCAGGATCGCGACCATGAGTGCGCGGCGTGGTCACACACCGCAAATGTCGAAAACAGATTCGAAGATATCTCTCATATTCGTATCCATGGTCACACTACACCGCAAGGTTCATAACACATGGTGCCATAGTCGCGACCATAACGAAGCTTGATCGCTGGGCGCCTTCAATCGCATTTTGGATCTATAGTCACACCATGGTTTGTCGGGTTGCGATCGTGGATCGCAACTTGCATAACTTCTTCATTCCTTATCCAAATTGCTTGATTTTTGTCTTGTTTTCTTTATTTCTACAAAATACACATAGAGAGGGGCATTAAACATGAAAATGAGTGAAAAGGGTGATAATCAAAAACATAAAATATGCAATGTTTTGCAATGATAAATGCTAACATGAAGCACACCTAGAAATTCCCCCAAGCATGACATTTTGCTTGTCCTCAAGAAAAGGAATATCATATTTTCCTTATTCAAAACTAACAACCATGCTGAGGATCATGGTATGATAAGAAATGATAATTTGTCTCAAGGACCTTACCTTCATGCAACACAAAGAAAACTTCGAGATAACATATTTCAAAATAATAGATTGACCATAAGTCAAGCATACCCAAACCAAAGTTCTTGATTGTGTGCGCGTGAAGTCCTCCCCATCTAGCCATTTGCAATTTAGATGGAATTAGATGAACTAGAATGGAATGTAGATCTTTCACTGACATGGTGAGTGTATAAGGCTCCATAGGCTTGTTGGGCATATCACTCTCCACTAATGTAGGCGATTCACAACTCTTAGGATCAAATAGGTCTTCAATAGCTTGTACTATATGGCTTAGGTAAAGGGTAGTTCAATAGGTCATTTAGGCTTAAGTTTACCCAAAACATACACATTTCCTTTTTACTTGTTCCTTTGCATCCTTAAAAAATAGAGATTTTTCGTGATCATTGAGTCTCAAAAGCTCCCCAAACTTGTATCTTTGCATCCATGATATCAATTCACCCCCAAACTTGTTTGATTTTCACCATCTTCACAAGATAACAAAGAAGCTTTATTCTTTTGTTTGTAACCACAAGGTACAGAGTAGTGCAATGTTCAACCCCCTTAAGCTTTCTACCTACCCTTAATGAGCTTTAGGTTAGCAACTCCCAAACCAGTTGGCCTTAGGATACTAGGTGAAGAACACCCCTAAGAACTTATTTACTCAAGGTAGGAAGGCTACAAGGTCAAATATACTCCTCCTTGATTTATTCTTTCTTTTTACTTATTTTCCTTTCTTTTTCTTTCTTTTTCCACCCTAAAGCTCCTTTAATTTTCCTATCTAGCACATCACTTCAACCAAATTGATGAGTGTGAAACTCATCTATTTTTAAGTCCATTTTTAATGAATATTTGAGGCTTAAAAAGTTCAATTGAATGCAAAATTATGGAATCTTTACCCAAATTTGTGTTTTGCATGAATATCACGAAAAATAAATAAACCAACAAGAAAAGAAGTAGAAAGCAGTCAAAAGCCTAGAGTCATGACATCGGCTGAAGAATGCCACGACATCATATCAAAGTCGCGACATCAGGTGAAGAATGTCGCGACATCAAAGTAGAGTTGCAACACTAGGTAAGGAATGTCACGACACCAAATTCCAGAGTCATGACATCGAATGAAAAGAGTCACAACATTAGTTAAGGAATGTCGTGACATCAACTCCAAAGTCGCGACTCCAGAAGCGACATCAATAAGAACATTTAGAGTCGCGACACCACAACAATCGTGATTCGTAGCCCATAGGGTATCCTAAATCAACAAAATTTATACCTAATACTCCTACCGTCGTGAGTATCACACGCAAGATAAATGAATTCTGCAGATAGTCCACATGGATGGGTTTTCTTCGTGGAAATGACTAACAGTGAGGCTCAAACTGATGATTTAATTTTGGATATTTGGGTCATGGATAAAAGAGGAAATTTTAGTGATTAAACTAAAAATAAAACTTACTAAAACATAAAAACAAAACCTGGAGTGTCGTGTCACTAGATTTCGTGCTCCTAGCAAAGGAGTGGTTTTTTTGGGTCTTTTTCCTCGCATTGGGAGGATAACATATAGTTATCTCCCAACTCCAAGCCGGTTTAGCTTATAATAACGACCCTAAATAAATACCTTTGAAAATGGTATTTGCTTCCTAATAATGGTCTCTCGACAAAGGAAGAACATCTCTCGACTTACCTTCTAATTGCTCATAAATGATAACTAACGAACATCATCGATCTAGCAATAAGCATCCAATGAGCGTGAAAGCTACTAACCACATCGTAATTATCTAAGGTGAATCAAGGGATTAAACCCAGTGGTTTGAAGGAAATAAAAACATCCTTTAATCGCCTTCTAATAACCCATAGATGATAACTAACGAATGTCAATGGATCTAGCGATAAGCCACCAATGAACCCAAAATCTTATCAAATACGGATCATTCAAGGTAACTCGAAGCGATTAAAACTAAAGTTTGAAAAGAAACCATTAATGGTGGAAAATACCTCCGTTAAAACATGGAAAACCCACACCTTTTCATCCGGAACCTTCACCTAGTTTCCTTCACTCCAAGGAAATTAGGGTTTTAGCCGCTCCTCATATTTTCTGAGGTTGTTTGGTTGTCGAGAAAGAGAAGAGAGAAAACAAGAGAAAAACGAAAGCTTCTGCTGCAAGCTTTATTGAAAAATGAATTGAATGAATACAAAGTCTTGTTTTGGGTGATTAATACGACCTAACCCATTACAAATAACCAAAAGATATAAATAAAACACTATTACATAGGGAGAAAGTGGTAAAACAAAAATAAAAAGCCGTAGTTTGTGGGTTTTCGTAGGGATCTACGAAAAATTCGCAGTGGTCACAATTTGCAAATTTCATGTGGTTGTGAAAATCATAGCCCCTGCAAAATTTCGCAGGGCTGCGAAAATTCACAGCCCCTACAAAATTTCGCAGGGCTGCGAAAATTCACAATCCTTGCAAATTTAGCAGGGTTTGCTACTACATCTTTCTGCATCAATGCTTCTTCTTGCTTCTGTTTTCTTCTGGCTTGGGTGCTCTGCACAACAACTGGATTCTTCATGCCTTGACTTGAATCCTTGTCCTCAAGATATAGCCCCTAAAAACAACCAAACTTGGCTACAAAATTTGATTAGTAGCCTTGCTAGGTCCCACATGCCAATTGTTAATTAGGTGACACACACAAAAGTTCTTAAACATAGTGTTAAAGGTATAAAACAAATACATTTCGTAATCACTCCCCTAACCGACACATTGCTAGTCCTTTCAGAATGAAAGAAGAAGTAAAGCAATCAAGATAAAGATGAACTTTATATATCCATAAACAAAAAGTTTTTAAAAGTAAGGAGGGATAAAACCCAACCTTCAAAGAAGAGTCATCAAAATCCGCCCAATGACCTGTCCCAAGAAGAGTATGTGCTATGCAAACTGGGCATCAAAATAAGGTCAACTCCTAAACGACCAACCCGACGCCTCCAAAAACCTGTTTGTCTCGGATTAGGTTTCAAAATACAGTGTCAAACTATTCTCTCCCCCCTAACCTAGCTCTTTTCTAAAACTCGCAGCCTAACCAACCTCAATAGATCAGGTCCCACTTTTATTTCACAATTCTTTTTGCTGTGGGTGCATCACGAGGAATCGACCACAATTGTCCATGTAACGGGGGTCTACCGATGACTCCCAACTAATTAAGGTTTAGGGCATGAAGTCATAAGGATTTCTCAATCACTAACTCTTCAGGTTTCACCCCGGACTTTTAATTAGCTCAAAATTCCAGCACCTACAATTTGCTAAACTCCACCTATCCACCCGTGTAACGAGCAACAAAGTCGGTGAATCCCAACCAGTTGGTTTAGGGCATCGAGCTTTAAAGACTTCATACCCCTCTAACTCGCCAGTTTCAAGGCAAGTTTCACACCCTTTATTTATTTATTTATTTATTTTTCGGGAAGACTCATCGTCTTTATTCGCGGTCCCCGACCTATTAAAGGCCAAAGGTACTAGGCCGGACTTTTGAAGGCTTAGGAGGCAAGACAGTTTTTCAGCTTATAATCGAAACCTAATGTGCAATAATAAAGTGGAAACATTCCATGGAAGAAGTATTGAAGACAAGAAGAGCTTCAACAATTCATAAACTCTTATCAAAGATAAAACAACTCTAAAAATCAAGAGCATTAGGCCACGCTTCAATTTCTCTCTGCGTGCCGAGAATTACAAGAAAAGAAGGATATGAAGCAAACTAAAAGTAAAATGCTTAAAAAATAAAGATGATAGGAGAAAAATCACCAGCTTGTGACGAGGATCACAAGTATCCACCAAACATAGTCATTAGCACTAAGGCACCATCCCCGTCAACGACGCCATTTGATTCGTAGCCCGTAGGGTATCCTAAATCAACAAAATTTATACTCTAATAATCTCTCCTACTACTCGTAGTGATTACTAATGCTATATACGGCTCTTAGGATTTAACTACGTGGATGGGTTTTCTTAGTGGAAATGACTGATAGTGAGGCTCAAACTAGTGACTTCATTTTAGATATTTGGGTTGCGATAAAAAAAGGAAATTTTAGTGATTAAAATTAAAAATAAAAACTAACTAAAACATAAAAACAAAAACCTTGGATTGTTAGGTAACTAGGTTTCAAGTTCCTTAGGCAAAGCTTCTCCTATTTTCTGAGATTGTTTGGTCATTTGAGAAAGAGAAATCAGAGAAACAGAGAAAATACGAAAGCTTATATTGCAAGCTTTACCGAAAAATGAATCAATGAATACAAGTTCATTAGTGATTAATACCACCCAACCCATTACAAATTACCAAAAGATACAAATCAAACACTATTACATTGGGAGAAAGTGGGAAAAACAAAAATAAAAAAGTCAGAGTTTGCAAGGGTTTTCGTAGGATTTGGCGCACTCATGCTCGAAAGTTCAGGGTCACAAAAATTTATACTCTACAAAATTTCAGGCTACGAAAATTCGCAAATTCCAAGGAATTTAGCAGGTTTAGCTAATGTGATCTTCTACATCACTACTTGTCACGCCCCGATTCCCAGTCCGACTCGATTGGCGAATCCGAACCGCTTCGGTGCTAAACCATATATCCGACTCCTTACCCCCTTTTTTTTTTTTCTTTTTTTTTTCTCGAGCTGAACTATACCGTGGTGTACAAACAATTTTTGTAATAACCAAAATCATTTACATATACAAAAGAACTACCACCGGAGTGGTGTGTCCATCAAAATCTATACACATATATCATGTCCCATTTACTTTATACAAACACTTATACATATTTATGTTTAATACAAACATCAGAGATCATAAAAACGCTGCTAGTGAGCACTCATCTCCGAGATGGCCCGCATCGCCGGGTGTGGAATCACTCATTCTTCTTTATCTCCTTCTTTCGCACTACACCTTATTGAACACCTGCAAGGCTTTACGCTTAGTGGGAATATATAGACAAGAATTCACTCAATAACAATAATCGCCGTCACTATCTTTTTACATTTACTTTTCCTTATGCATATAACGAAGCCTATTGTTATGTGACTTCTAACTCATATCATATTCAAAACAAACTTATACATCTACAATGGAAAATCGGAACATATCAAAGTCATATCAAATACATACAAGGTCAAATTAGACTGATACACCGTTTATTTCATTTAATTATCATTTTATTAAATTTTTGTTTTCAAAAGTGTCGCGACCCAAATTCTAACTCGACTTGATTCGATCCAAGCCGGAGCCCTAGCTTTTACTCCTTTCACATTTTCAATTATCTTCTCAAAACATTTTTGTTTGGTTTATTAAATTTTCGCTTAAAGTGTCGCTACCGAATCCCCGACTCGACCCTGCTTGGTGAATCCAAGCCGAGCTCTACATCTGATACATTTTCACTATTTTCTCAAAACATTTTGTTTGGTTTTATTAAATTTACTTTTCAAAAGTGTCGAATCAATCCTCGACTCTGACCCTAAGCAGAATCCAAGCCTGAGTCCTACATCTCGACATTTTCAATTATCTTCAAAACATTTTGTTTGTGTTATTCCATTTTATACTTTGGCTAATTCTAAGCACTTCATTTTGGCAATCCCATAAACGCTAAGATAAATTCAAAAGATCCATAACATTCTCACATTTAACAAAAATGCATTTAAAAATAATGCCTTTATAAGATCACATATAACACACATACCATGCTATTCATTTTCGCATGCTTACATTTTACAAATCATTTATCATATCACAACATACATTTTCAATGCAATAATTCAATTCACAATTCAATTTATGAGATTTAAGCATACATAAAAATCCCTTACACTCGGGCTGCTGGTCATTTCACTTCGACTATTCAATTCACATTTATAACGGATTCCGTTTAATGAATCCCGCCCTTATTTTCATTCGGTAATGTGCCTACACATTTTACAATTCGGTCTCCCATCATGACGGATGCCGTTTGGTGCACCCCGACACGCGTAATACTTATTCGTCTTCCCATCATGCCTGACGTCATGGTGCACCTTCGACACGTGGTATCAATTAAATTCCATACGCCATCATGACGAATCCAGTTGGTGAATCCCGCCAAGTTGGACATTTCTTCAATGCCTTACGCCATCATGACGGATGCCGATTGGTGCATCCCGCCAAGTGACATCGAAAATTTCAGTATGCTTTCGTGATTCGATGCCGACAGCATCCTGTCGTGTAGTCTATTCATATATTAACACCACATTTATTCGCTTTTTTCAAATATCACATTTCGCTTCCAATTTCACTTTCAGATTATATTTTCAAAGATATACTCAATCTATGTACTTATTTCATATACTCATTCACGCATTCATTTCATACTCATTCATATACTCATTCATATACTCATTCACGTATACTCATTCATATACTAATTTACGTATACTCATTCACGTATACTCATTCTTGTATACTTATTCATATATTCATTCACGTATACTCATTCACGTGTACTCATTCATATGTTCATTTACGTATACTCATTCACGTGTACTCATTCATATGCTCATTTACGTATACTCATTCATATACTCATTCACGTATACTCATTCATATAGTAATTTACGTATACTCATTCACGTATACTCATTCATGTATACTTATTCATATATTCATTCACGCATACTCATTCATATATTCATTCATATATTTCCTATCATTTGTTATCATTTTCTGGTTATATGTGATAATAATCATATATAACTTAACCACATTATGCGTTCATGACAAATTGCCTTTCATATTCGTATTCATGTTTCAGTTCGTTTTCATTTTCCATATCACATTCGTGTTTCATGAACACATTTATACATGTTGCATTTTCTATATTTTCCTTGTTTCATGCCTATTGCGCATGGCACTTTATATACTTCTAAAGTATGATGTCTATGAAATAATACCTCATTCATGTATTCTTATTCCTCAATGAGTCTACTTTACTTAGAAATTGGAATCATTCCAATCAGATCATCCAAACTAAAGTTATGGCATTTTCATGCCAAACTAGTCAATTTACCGATATTACACTGGGACGCTTTGTAATACCTATTTTCCAAAGGTCTTGACTCCATATTTGACACTTGTTCTTTGTACTCCTTTTTAAATCTAAGGTGCTATGGTTCTTCTTCAATCGAATCACCTAAATCGAGTACTGAACTCGAAGTTATGTCCTAAACAACCCGGACTACTCTATGTTCTAAAACAGAACCAGAAATTTGGCTTGAACATAGCCCCACTTTGAGTGAATTTTTGGGCTACATAGAATCATAATTTGAAGGTACCTATTTCTGGATGTTTGGTTTTCCTTGAAGTCTAGTATAATTATCTACTTGAATCACTCAAATCGGATAAGAAATGAGCCAATTATGGCTAAAAATACGAAAACCGGTCAAACAGAGTTGTGGTGTACCTAAGACATGTCCGACCAGACCAGACAGTTCCTGCTTCCGTGAGCACCTTCTTGATTCGTACAGGTCCAAGGTAAAACGTACATGTCACTGAAAATGCCCAGAATGTGTGTTTTTCTCCCATTTTTCAATATGTTGATACCCAAATCAACCCAATACTCCATAAACACGTCAAGACCACTCCAAATTCATCTTATAATCTCTTTTCTACTCAAATTATCATTCAATCATATCTTTCATCAAAACCTTTCATGATTTTCTAAACACAATCTAATATGGGTCATAACCTACACATACCAAATACAAGAATTTGTTAGGGTTTGTTCTAACCCAAACTCTTTACTTTTGCATTAAACCCCATGAATCCAACCTCAAAGGGAGGATTCCATGTTTTTCTTTTGTACATTTGGGTTTTACCCACCTTACTCTCAATACTTTTGGGTTAGGATGAAATCCTATCAAAACCCTAGAAAATCAAATACAACAAGAAACCATGTCGGGATGAACTTTATCAAGCCCCAGGTTCGGGGCAAGTTACTAATCATGCAATTGTATGGAAATTCATACAAGAATTCATAGTTCCATACCAAAAATCCAAAGTTCCATACCAAAAATCATAGAACTGCATATAAGAACTCATTTTAGGGTTATGTTTCACAAACCCACAACCCACAAACATGTATCCATACAAATCTATACAAAGTTCCATACCAAAATCATAACTACCTTTTTTCTTACTTTCTCCTTCTCTTCCCTTCTTCTTCTCTTCCTCTTCCTCTTCTTCTTCTTCTTCTTCTCCCTTCTTTCTCTTTCTTTCATTTGCTTTAGTTGAAACCCATTTTGAGACCAAATTTGGTCTTAAATCCAATTTTAAGTACAAGGCCATGTTTGTCTTTTTGCATTTTTTAATCCTTTTCCCCATTTTGCATTTAGGTCCTAGGTTCTTCTTTTGAAAATCAACTTATTACATTTAATTTAGCCCAAATCTTTCCTCAAATTCCATAATTACATATAATCTTATGCTTTTATGCCTTTTATGTCCTCAAGTGGTAAATTACATATTTACCCTTGGCTTTATTAAAAATTCCGGGTCTCTCATTTTAGTTCCCGAAAATTTCTATTTAGCTTATAATATACCCTAAACAAGTCCGAAAACTACTAGGGTATATTTCGGGGTGTTACACTACTTCTGCTTGCTTCTATTTTCTTCTGGCTTGGGTGCTCGACACTGCAACTGGATTCTTCATGCCTTGACTTGAATCCTTGTCCTCAAGATATAAAGCCTCTAAAAACAACCAAACTTGCCACAAAATTTGATTAGTAGCCTTGCTAGGTTCTTAACATGCCAATTGGGTTAATTACGGGGATTACTACACAAAAAGTGCTTAAAACATAGAGTGTTAAAGGTATAAAACAACACTTTTTGGGTAGTAATCACGTCACGACAGCAATGAGGGAGCCACGACATTTTCCCAGAGTCGCAACACCAATTCCAAAGTTGCGACATCAAAACAAAGCTGCAACATTGAAGACATCAAACCCAAAGTCGCAATAATAAAAGTAGAGTCGCGACTTGAACAACGACATCAAAGCAGAGTCACGACATTGACATTCAAAGTCACGACATTGTACGGACATGGAAAAATCAAAGTCGCGACATCACAACAGCAATGCCACGAAATCAGTCGCGACATCAGGCGTGACTAGGGTAGATTTTTGGGCTTTTTGAGGTCCGCATTGTTTGCCTCATTTTATAAGGCCTAACTATTGTGACTCACAAATAAGTCTTGTGGTGGAGTGGGTAGAAAATGATTAGAGGAGGAAATCGAGGAGGAACAAAGAGAAGCTGAAGCTTTGCATATTTTTATTTTATTTTGCTTTTCATTTTTAGATTAGAGTAGTGATCTAAGTTAAAAATATTGAGCTGGATTGTTGTAAATCAAGCTTCATTTATGTTTGACTCGAGCTGAATCCTGAGTTAGTTTTGGAATCCATTTTATTCGGGGCTTGATTACATTTGAAATGAATTGTTTACTAACTAGTCATTGTCATTTGTGATCCAGATATGTAAGGCCGATTTGTAGCCCATGGTATTAATCACAAAATTTATAACCTAATACTTCATACCAGCATAGCATACCTTACTATAGTATAGTGGTTCTGTGATCATCCACAAATACGGGTTTTCTTTATGTTGGGCGATAAAATAGTTGGTTTTAATATAAAACTTAAAATAAAATGGATTAAAATATGGAAATAAGTCCCTCGAAGTATCAAGTCATTATGCTTAGGTTCCTTAGGAAAATGAGGGGTTTTCTAGGTCTTTTCCTCCTAATGGGGGAGGATAACATATGTTATCTCCGACTGGTTCTTCATGTAGCTATAAAATCAGACTCTTCAATAAATTTCCTTTTGAAAGTAGCATTCACTTCTCATTAATGGTCTCAATCAGTAAAAACATGTCTCCTTGACTCAACTTCCAATAGTTCATAAGTGATAACTAACGAACCTCACTGGATCTAGCATTAAGTATCCAATGAGCCCTAAAAGCTTGCCAAATATCAACCATTCAAGGTGAATCGAAGGGATCAAAACCTAGAGTTGAAGGAAATAACATTAATGACAGTGAATACCTACTTTAAAAACATGAAAACCCTTGGTTTGCATTGGGCTGTGTTCCTTGCCTCGGTGCCTTTACTTTAAGGAAGGAGAGGTTTTATCCACTCATCCTCTTTGAGAAATCATCCTCAGAGGTTGTTTGGCTGAAGGGAAAGAGGAGAGAAAATGAAAGTGAAAATTACAAGTCGCCTGAACAATCTTTCCCAAAAACTCTCTTACTGCATGATGAACTAAATGTCTACAAAGTGTTTTCAGGGCTGTTTCATACCACCAAACCCATTACAAATTACCAAAATATACAACTCATAACACTATTACATGAGGAGAAATTGGGAAGAAATAAAAAAGAACTCAAAAAGTAAAATGTATGCATTGACCTCAGATGGTCCTTAAAATTTTGCGCCCCTACAAAAATTCGCAACTGACTCGTAAGGTCAAGAGGTCGTTTTTCCGTCTCTACTTTTCTTTTTTCTAGTTTCTAAGAACTACAAGTGTGCTCTTCATGCTTTGAGCTCAATTCCCACCTTTGAGATATTTAGCCTTTGAAAACAATAAAACTTGCACAAAAATTGATTTGTAGCCTTGCTAGGTCCTTAACATGTCAACTAGGTCAATTAAGCTGATTACTACACAAAAAGTGCTCAAAACATGGAGTATTAAGGGTGTGAATCAACACTATTTGGGTAGTAATCACTCCCTCCAACCGACACATTGATAGTCCAATGAAGGAAGAATAAAGGTGATAATCATATATATATATATATATATATATATATATATATATATATATATATATATATATATATATCCACAAAAATGGCTTTTCCAAAAGCAATGAGCCGATAAAACTCAACCTCCAACAAAAGTCATCAAAATCTTGCCCAATGACTATCTCAAGAGGAGTATGTGCTATGAAAATTCAAGTATCAAAAGAATTTCAACTCCTAGAGAACCAACCTGAAACCTTCCACAAAAACCTATGTGTTAACTTGATTAGTTTTCAAAAATATTATGCCAAATTGTCCTCTCCCCCCAACCTAGCTCTTTTCTACACTTAGCAGCTAACTAACCTCAATAGATCAGGAGCCTCATTTATTTCACAATTTTTTCATTGTAGGGGTGCAATGAGGGTATCAATTCGTAATTGTCCATGTAATCTGTGTCCACCGATGACTCCCAACCAATCAAGGTTTAAGGCATCAAGTCATAAGGATCTTTCAACCACTAACTATTCAGATTTCACCCCAGACTTTTAATAAGTTCAATACTCCAGCACCTACAAATTGCTAAACTCCACCTATTCACCCATGTAACGAGCAACAAGTTGGTTTAGGGCACCGGGCTTTAAAGACTTTCACCATATACCCCTCAGACCGTGCTCGGGTTTCAAGGTAAGTGTCATAAATTTCTTTTTCTTTTTATTTTTCTCTTTTTTTGAGACACATTGGTCTTCTTTTAGGATCCCCTTACTCTATTAAAGGTGGCCAAAAGTACTAGGATGCATTTTTGCAAGGCTTAGGAGGCAAGGTAGTTTTTCGGCCTTATAATTAAACCTAATGTGCACAAGGTGTGATTAGTTCAAAGTGGGAGAATTAAGGTTGAAGACAAGAAGAGTTTCAACAATTCATCAACTTTTATAAGCATAACACCACTCTAAAATCAAGAGTATTGAGACAAGGTTTCAATTCCTCCCACTGCAAGTTGAGAATTACAAAAAAAAAAATTATTGAAGATTTTGATGGGAAAAATGAGAAAAAACACATATTGATAAACTAATAACATGTACTAGAAACTAAAATCATGTACTATACTTGTTCAAAAACTATAAGCCATTCAACTACATAACAAACTGGCTCAAAACATAAAGTGCACTTCCTTCTTTAATTCTCCCCAACCAAATGTTTCTCATTGTCCCTCAATGTGGCTTAGGAGGGAAATTTAAAGGAGGAAGTGAGGCTTCAGGTAGTTGTAGAGGGCGGGAACCTCATCCTCATCCTTGCTATCGGTAGGAATCTGCGTGGATGATCACCGGGTAGAGCGGGCCGGGCTTCCGTGTATCTCGCTAGAGCCGGTCCCGGCCGCTGCCTGAGCTGTGCGGTGGAGTCGGGTGATGCTGTGGCGTCCTCTAGTTTTGGCCATGGTTCCAAAGCTGATGGAATATTTGCAAAATTTCGTAGGCTATAAAATATCTACGAAATTTGGCTTTCTCCTCCGTGTAAATGTGGTGAGTGCAAACCAAAGGGCTAATTCCTTTTAAATTCAAGATTTTCCATCCAATGGCTTGTTTGCACTGCCGAGGATTCCAAGTAGATTGTCTTCCTGTGAGGCATTGAGAGATGAAGAAGTAACTATAAGGCATCGGCCACCCTTCTCTAAGTATGCATATTTCAATTTTTCGGGGGAGGGGCCTGAGATCGCTTCGGGCTCTTCCTTTGCTTCTTTTCCACTGTCTTCCTCAGTCGATAAGTGGAGAATTTCTTCTTCTTTCTCCAAGGACAAAGAGCAGCACATAAATCTGAGGGTTCATTCAATTTTTCAGGAAGCTCTGCCAATTCCTCTATCAATTCTCTCGCTCGTAGTCGTCAGCCACCGTTATTCCAATAATGGTGCCAAATTAAAACACACCCCTCTTCCGAACCTTCTTCCTTGCGAATATGCTTTTGCTTAGATGAAATATGTTGAGTTCCAGTGTCATATTGCCAAATGTAAGCTGCATAACCCCATTCCAATAGCTTGATGATCGCATTCAGGTAGCCAAGAATGGCCTCCCAAGTATGATAAAACATAATTGGCCCTACAGCCATCGACTTGGTATTGAGGACAACAGTTTACTGGTAATATAATTTGTCCACCTGCACCAAAATACTAACAAAGGCTCTGGAATTTTCACTCGACCTATCTCGCTAAAGACAAGGTGATGGTGGTGGGTTTCAATTCTCCTAGTCCCAGTTGCTAGTAAACTGAGTAGGGTAACAAGTTGAAACTCGCTCCTAAATCTAATAATGCCTTCTCCACACAAGTTCCTCCATTGTTTACTGAAATGATGGGACATCCTGGGTCTTTGTACTTCATTGGGGTCTTGCCCTAGATGATGGCACTTACCTGTTCTGTTAAGAAAGCCTTTTTTTTAACATTCAACCTCTTTCACTGCACAAGTCTTTTAAAACGTGGCATGTCGAACTTGCTTAATCATGTCTAAAAGGGGGAATGTTGACTCTCACCCGCTCAACACTTCAAAATTCGCTAGTTGTTCACCACCTTTGCCTCTAAGTTCTTGAGGAAATGGTGGATGCATGCTCTTCTTCATCATATCTTCTTTGATCACTATTCTTTCTACCCTTTATCTCGCTCTTCTTCTTTAGCTTCATCAAGTGATTTAGGCATTGGTTGCTCAACTTTTACCACTTCTCAAGGTGATAACCGCTTACTTCATCCATTTTGGGGAGCGCTTCACTTGAGTAAGCTTATTTCATGAACTCCCCATGTGGTTTTGGCTGAAGCCTGAGGGGAACTTCCCTTTTTCTCGCAGACTTCAAAGCACTGCGAGCCTCGAGACGGAGTACTACAAAGTTGTTTATTTTCTAAGCAATGTCATTGGAGCCCATCTATTCTTTTTAGAGTGCTTCCATTTATCACCTCGATTCAACTCGAGCATTGGTCGCTTTCTATTGTTCCACAAAAGTACCTACCACTTTGCTAAGGTTCAGATGACTCGTCTAATCGAGAGGTTGACTATGGTTGAGGTGGATGAGATGTTGAAGCACACTGTGGAGGAGCAGGTGGTGCATACTGTGGGGGTTTTGGCTTTTATGAGATATTAGGGTGATTTCTGCAACTAGGGTTGTAAGTGTTTCCATATGGTGCATTAGTTGATGGTTTAAATTGACCAACAACATTTGTTTGCTCCACTAACATTTCCCTCATTTCTGGAATAGTTGGACATTGTTCTCCCGTGATGCTCGTTGGATCGAAAATAAAACATGGCTTATTTTGGCACAGAATCTCACTACTGCGACCTCATGTAGTTTTCTTCATTTTCATTTTCCAACCTTCTGGCCAAGGTTGAACTTTTAGCTTTAATGTCCACAGTCCTCCTAAGAGAATACATGCCACCCTCAGACCGGATTGAGGTCTCTTATCTTTACATCTCCCTCGGGTTAGCTCATCCCAACCTTTTGATGCTTCAAATACATAACTGTGAAATCCAAAGCTTCCTCGATTTTTGGTCATGAAGTCCCTCCACACATAGTCTCTAGCAAAGGTTTACAGAAGGAGAAATACCATCATAAAAATAGTTAACCAACAAATCTCATGTGTAAAACCCATATGAGACAAGCATTGAGTGCTTCCATATATCTCTCCTAGCATGCATAGAATTTTTCATTTTCATTGGCTGAGAAGTTGGAAATATGCCTCTTCAAGCTAATTGTTCTGTGAGTGGGGAAGAATTTCTTCAAAATTTCAAATTCTCCATCTCAATCCAGCCTAAATGCCTGGCCTCGTGGAGTTGAGCCAAATTTTTGTCAGATCCTCTAATGTGAAAGGAAAGATTAAGCCTCATTAAACTTAATAAGGGGCGCCTCCTTGAAGGTGTTGCAGGCTCCTCGCAAACTCCCCTTATGTATGAATATGGTTCCCACCTCTATGCCTTGAAAAGTGTACGAGTGGCACAATGTGAGGCCTAATGACCATCTACTCAGTTGGAGGCACTGTGCAGGAGGGTGCACTCATCCGAGGAGGGTGTATGCAGTCCCTCATGGATCTAAATGCGTTGGGATTCCTTTCCACTCCCTGCTGACTCTACTATTCTTAGGCAGGTTCCATTGGGTTTAAATTCAAGCTCAATTTAGAATCTGATTCATGTGGAATATTAACTTTGACTAATCTGCCTTCTGAATTTCTAATCCACTAGAACATAAACTCCAACAGGAAAAACAGGACAACACCAAAGAGAAAAAAACCAATTCTACTAAAAAGGATTAATTTTAGTTAAAAATATATATAAATAGTGAAATGAAATTAAGCAAATTAACAGTAAACTGCTAGAAGAAAAAAAAATTCACTAGAGCTTGTGATGAGGATCACAAGTGTTCAATACATTGTCATTTGCACTAAGGCACCATACCTGGAAATGATGCCATTTGATTCGTGAGTCTGTAGTGGTATTAATCAACAAAATTTATAACCTAATACTCATACTAGCATAATACGGCTACTATAGTATAGTAGTTCTAGGATCGTCCATAGAGATAGGTTTTCTTCGTGGAAATGATTGACAGTGAGGCTTAAACTGGTGATTTCATTTTGGATATTGGGGTTGTTATAAAAAGAGTTGGTTTTAATGGTTAAAACTGAAAATAAAATGGATTAAAATATGGAAGAAGTCCTCATATCAGTCATTAGGCTTAGGTTCCTTAGGCAAATGAGGGTTTTCGGTCTTTTCTTGTATCAGTGATAACATATAGTTATCTCCCGATCCTGCTCTTCATTTAGCTATAAAAATTGACCTCAATAAATGTCCTCTTGAAAGTAGAACTCACTTCTCATTAATGGTCTCAACTGCAAAAACATGTCTCCTCGACTCAACTTCCAAAAGTTCATAAGTGATAACTAATCGAACATCACCGATCTAGCATTACATCCAATGAGCCCCGAAAGCTACTAAATATCAACCATTCAAGGTGAATTCAGAAAGGATTGGAAACCTAGAGTCAAGGAAAGAACATTAACATACAGTGAATACCTGCTTAAACCATGAAACCCTCGTCTGGCTTACAGTTCCTTTTCCGGTGCCTTTTAATAGCCAAGGGAGGGAGAGTTTAAAGCACTCATCCTCCGAGAAATCATCCTCGAGGTCGCTTTGGCAAAGGGAAAGAGTGTGAGAAAATGAAAGGAAATATGGTGCTTCCCTGATGAGCTTGAAAGTCATCTATTTTTAGTCCATTTTTCTGATCTATTTTTATCTAAACAAGACCGGGCCGTATGCGTAATTATGGAATAACTAACCAAACTGCAAATGGTGGAATTCAAGAAAAGAAGAATATTTGCGTAAAAGAAGCGTAAGGTGGATGGGTGTTAATGATAATTGGTCAAGCAAGTTGCGCTAAAAGACAAAGATAAAGGAACCTGATGTCGTGAAGCTTTGGCAAAGAATCAAATGCACATCCAGTCAGAAGAAGAAACTCAAATAAACGGTTTACTTGAAGAACAAGGCCGAGTTAAAGAAACTCCGTGAAGCAACCAGAAAATGAAGAAGAAGAAGACCCGCCGCGACATCCGCCGCGCTGACATCGATAATGATACGTATAGCCATAAAACAGCAGTCGTCAGCGACAACAAGAGTGAAGAGAAGAGGTCATATTATCCACCGAATGATCGCTTGTCATAAATCGAAACATGAAAGAAATTTGATAGAGGTCGCGATAGAGAATCGCCTTGAAGCTATGACAGGTTTCGTGAGACGGCCGATGTAACTCAAGTCATTGTCGCTGACAGAGGATTGAAGTCGCTAAGATCAAGAACGATTAGTTGAACCCGTAGGCATGGACTGGCTGTCGCGACAAGGGATTGATGTCGCACAAATGAAACCATCATGAAGACTCACATAAGCCGATGTCGCGACAAGAGATTGCTGTCGCGGACACCAAGAGCAATAAGTGGAAGCCAGGAGTTCCTTAAAGCCATGTCACGACAAAGGAATGACGCCGACACCAAAGCAACCAGCGTTGAAGCCCGTAGAGAACTAAGTCGGCGTCGCGATTACGAGATCGAGGTCAGCGGCACTAGGAACGCACTAGCTCAAAGTCGCAGCCATAAACCGCCGCCACGATAAAGATTAGGCTCCGACATCGCGAACGCTCGCTTAAAAGCTGGGCTGTGAAGACTTCGAGGCTGATGTCGGCAAGACATCGACATGTCAAAATCGAGAACCCTATCAAGCCTCGCAGTTATAGCGATGTCGCGACAAGGGACCGAGGTCGCGACATCAGAAGACATCAGTTGGAAGCTGCAGTCCATATAGTTGATGTCGCGACAAGAGATTGATGTCGCGACATCCGAAGCAACCATTTGAAGCCTGCAGAAGACGTGGGTTAATGTCACGACAAGAGATTGAGGTCGCGACATCATGAACGACCAGTCTAAGGTCGCATAGATTTTACTGATCGCGACGAGATCGATGTCGGTTGATGGACGATATGTCGACAAGGGATTCGGCGGCGCGACTCTGAACAAAGAACTCGGGCTAGTCCACTTGGAAATCAACAACCGAATTCATTGGGATTAGGGCCCAACTGAGAAACCCTATAAATACGCAGCCTACCCGTAAGAGGAAATGCAGTTTCATAAGTGACACGCACGAGATCCGGGGAGTCAAGGCTCATTTTCTTTATTTTCTTTTAGTTTTTCTTTTCTTTTTCTTTTCTTCAATGTTGATAGTTAGAGATTAGACGGGATTTATCGCTTTATTTTCGTTTATTTTCCGGATCTCAGGTGTTGTCGATTTTGAGCGTAAGCTGAATGCACTCTATTCTTTCAAATTACCACCGAATGTTTGAAGTTCAGACAAAATCGGAATTCAACCTTCGCCTGAATTACGCTTATTCTTATGATTGTGAGAATGTCGTAGCGTGTAATTCATTACTGAGGAACGCCCCATTAAGTGAATGCTATAGTCGAAATTATCTTTTCTCGTAGTCGCTTGTACTTCTTGAATTTCGCCATGAATTTACTGTGTCGGGTTTACTGCTTTTGATCCTAATACGCTCTTATACCCGTTATAAGATTTTAATCCTATCATCGATTTCAAGGAGGCCCCTCCGAGTGACACAGAGAAGGCAATTCTAAGAGTTATGGAACAATTGCTTGAAGGTATATTAACCTCGCTGGCTGAGATCTAATGAGCTATAAGTTTACTTCGATAAATCTCTTTCTCACTTGAAATCAAGAAAGAGTTGAATGAGTTATCAATTTAAACAAGGCAGAGTTCACTCAATCAATAGTGAGGCCGATCCCGTTAGCCGAGATCTACTGGGCGAGAGGGTGATCTGCCTTAATTTTGAGGAAGAGCATCCCGAAGGTATATCTTGCTCGACCGATAACTCGGGAGCTAAGGTTTACACCATAAAATGGGTATGAAGTATTGCAAAAGAAAAAATAATTCCATTAAGGAAACCTTTAAAAGTAGTATTATCTCATCTCTCGTCTTCAAAGACCGTGAAAAATTAGATACAATGAAATGTGGGAGTGCGAGATCCACTTATCATAAACGCCTGGGATGCATTTTAAACTCAATATTCAAGAAGTTTCACGTATTAACTACAGAATTGGTACTTCGCTATAGCAAGATACTTGATGTGTTCTCTCAAAGATGATTATTCAATGTCCATTGTTTCTTTAACTATTCTTTATTCTTTATTCTTTATATTCCGCTTTATTTTATTTGCCATTTACTTTACTGCAGCTATATAATTTCCAGCTTCTTAAGCTGGATTCCAATATCACTTTATGGTCCAAATAGTACGAAGCTTGAGTAGTCAGGGTAGTTGATTTAAAATTCTTGAGATCTCTGTGGGATCGATATCTGGACTTATATCCATTTTATTACTTGTTTAATTGCACTTTGCATGATATTTGTGCCAAACCAAAATTGAAATGACAACTCTAGGTGATTCGTCTCAAAATGTGCTTGCAGTGTCAGATTAGATAATAAACCCTTTGGTAATGTAAACTAAATTTGTATATGTGTTTCGTCCGAGGTCATCAAGTTTTATGGCGCCGTTGTCGGGATCAAAGAATTCTGATGTGATCAATATTCGCATGAAAGAAGGAAATCCTAATTGACATTTAAAGAAAAAAGAACAAAAATAGTTTTTCAAGCAAAGGGTTCATTTTGACACTAACCTACAACAAACCATATTGAATGATTTGTTGTTTTGACTAACTTATTAATGTGAGTGTGTTTGCTTCTTTTAAAACTTTTGATGCATTGTGAAGCGTAAAATTGATTCGATTCAGCCGATTCAATTAGAAAACACTTCGCATTGAAAGACAAGGAATGCAGAAACACCACCATGGCAAGAGCGAAAAGACAGGATCAAACCGAGGACACAGATGCTGAAATTTAAGACTCCAATCAATGATACCATGGAGGAATTTTTGAAGCCGAATATTCAGATGAATACTCAAAGAATCGCATACCGCTATCGATGCCAACAACTTCAACTAAAAACCAAGACTAATTACCATGGTGCAAAGAATTGAAGCATCGGGTCATCCCAATCAAGATCCTAATGAACACCGAAGACAGACGGCTAATACGCTAAGCCGGTCGGGGTGAGACCGCAGGTTATCAAGTTACATTTATTCCCATTCTTCAAGAGATACAATGCCCACATGGTATGAACTTACCACAGATCTCATGGATACTTGGGAGGAGCCGGTAGAGGCCTATTTTAGCATTCTTCCCCATCACTCACCTCGAAAGGAGGAGGAAATCATTGTTTTTCGGGCCAGGGGAAGATGAGAGCCTATACGTGGGCTCCGGGAAAGATTCAAACGGTCACAGAAGATGCCCTATGAATGGGATGTATCCAAGACGCGTATGGACATTGTATATCATGCCTTGAATGATATATCAAAGGATCATTATGCTTCATGTCATGGAGCATTCAAGCGAAAAAGTGTCATGAGGCAAGAGAGCTGATAGAGGACCTAGCAAAATGCAATATGAAAACTCCTTCTGAGTTTTCAAAAGGGAGCAGCAGAGGAAAGGGGATCATGGAGCTGAGCAAGATGAATGCTATGGAAGCAAAGTTGGATGCTATTATGCATCGAATGACAAACAAGAGAGGAGGCCAGACACTGGTCTATGAAGTAGGAGCGCTTGAAAGAGAGTTATCGAAGGAAAGTGCCGAGAGAGCCGCCAAGAACAATTCTATGATGTCAAGAGGTTAAGTATCCGGGGTGAGCCAAGAGCTTACCATTTCAAACCCAATCCTAACCTCGCAAAGACATTATCACCAAAGACTCAGAACTCATGAGAATTTCTCACGCTGGCGGGCTTCAAGGCCCAAGGCATGGACAAAATCCTCAACAAGGGTATCAACAACCACCAAGGTTCCAGCAGCAAAGAAGAAGCGAAATGAGCACTGCAATGAATATCGTATCGAGGGAGGGCCCACCTTTGAAGAACGATGCCGCAGATTTCATGGGGATAATAAGAAGTCGGTTAACCTCCATGAACAAAGTTTGCGTAGTCGAAGCAATCGCTACTCAATTCTCAAATTTAACACCACCAATGCATCCCCAAGAACCCGGAGACACAAATAGGGCAATTGGCCCTAACCCCGCAAAGCCGGGAGGAAAGACACCTTCCTGCGACACAAAGAAAAATCCAAAGGACTCCATGGTCATAAGTACCGAGGAAAGGAAGGAAATGGGGAAAGACGAAGAAAAAAAGATGACAGCAACAAAGAAAGAGGAAGACCAGAAAGGGAAGAGGTACTGGAGAAAGAAAAAGAAGGAGTAGCAGGGAAGAACATCCACATCTAGACTTGCGTCCCATTTACGCAGACCGCAAACCAAGATAGAGGAGCAAAGCCAAGGTTTTCAAGACTTTCCGTGCCGGAGGATCGCATACCTTATCAAGTGGTAACTCGATGCCACTCTATGCAAAATTTAAGGACATACCGGCAAGAAAGAAAAATATTATAGGAAGGAATAAGGAATCTCACTCCGCCACTTGCGCGGCAAGACCGAAAGAACTACCAGAAGATGAAAGACCCGTGGAGTCATAATGATTCCTTGTACCGTCGATGAATCAATCTGTGAAGCCTCTGTGACTCAGAGCTGGGTATCAATTTGATGCCTCTTTCACAAGCCAAGAAACTAAGTTTGAGGAGGTTATTCCACCACTCTACTTCTTCAAATGGCAGACGTATCGATGGTGAAACCTCGAAGGAGTCTTAGAAGACGGCCGGGTCACCGCTGAAATTTGTTTTTCCAGTAGACTTACCATTCGACATGGAAGAAGATTCACAAGTACCCTCATCGGGAAGACCATTCCTAGCTACCGGAGTCGCCCGATTGACATGCAAAAAGGAGTTCTTACCTGAGGGTTGGAGAAGAAGCCGCCGCTTTTAACGACTGCAGTATGAAAATATGGACAGAGACAAGGAAAAAGCTTCAATGTAAAGCGATTTTGTCTATACTTCCAACCCCGATGTTAATGAAACAGTACTCAGCTTTATCAATGAAAAAGAGATGAATTCCCAGTATACCGAAGATGTCTATTCTGAATTTCCATACAACAGTTTTCATTCTTTAGAAACTATGATGAGCTTGAAGCAAAACAGAAATGACAATGGGGAAAATATGGAAAAAGAGGAAATTCATCAAGAAACCAGTGCAGAAGGATTAGTTTTGAAAGAGTTGCCACGTCATTTAAAGTATGCTTACTTAGAATTACCAAAGAAAAAACCAGTGATCATTTCAGCTAGACTCAGTGATGCTGAGGAACAAAGATTGTTGAAAATATTAAGGAAGCATAAGGAATCGCTAGCTTGGTCCATTGAATAGCTGAAGGGTATCAGTCCATCAATTTGCATGCATAAGATTCCGCTAGAAGAGATCTCAAACTAATCAGAACACCAAAGGAGACTAACCTGACGGCGAAGTAGTCGAAGGGGAGGTACTCAAATTGTCGAATGCTGGTTTTATCTATGCTATTTTTACGCATTGGTGAGCTCAGATTCATGTGGGTTCCAAAGAAAGGTTTACTGCGGATCGAAATGAAAAAATGAATTGATTCCAACAAGAACAAAGGACAGATGGAGGGTAGCGTATTGATTACGTAGTTGAATTCAAGAACAAGAAAGATCATTTCCCGCTTCATTGATCGATGTCGGGACAAAGAAGGTGACACCCTCTCACTTTGCTTTCCGGGATGGGTATTCGATACAATCAGATTGCTATTGCACCCGAGACCAAGAGAAGACCACCTCACATGCCCCTATGGTACCTTTGCTCGTATGGATGCCATTCGGCCGTGTAATGCTCCCGCTTACATCTCCAAAGGTGTATGATGTCAATATTCTCGGGATTGGGTTGAAGAAGTGATGGAAATTTTCATGGATGACTTTATCATATGGATCCAAATTTTTGACCAATGTTTAAACAACTGAAACAAAGATTTCAAAGATGCTACACAAATAAACTATAATCGAATTGGGAAACACGATAGCTTAATGGTTGCATTGCTTCGGGCATAAAATTTCAAGCATCGATTAGAAGTGACCAACTAAGGTATCCATTATCAAAACTTTCGCACCACCTACCACAAAGAAAAGGAGTAAGAAGCTTGGGGCAGCGCCGATTTGCCAGAGATTCATTAAAGACTTTTCAAAATAGCCGCACTACTATGCGACATCGGAAAAAGATACAAGGTTCACTATGACTCTCGCAAGGATGCTTTTGAAGAAATCAGTCGATTGGTACAAGCACCTATAATGGCCAGACCGTATCGGGATAAGGAATTTCAAATAATGTGTGATGCCGATTTCGCCATGGAGCCGTGGTTGGGGCAAAGAAAGAGAAAGTATTCGTGGCCATATACTATGCTAGTAAGACCTTCAATGAAGCACAAGAGAATGATCATACAATCAAAGGAGATCAACAGTATTGCTCGTAATAGATATATATTTTAGACTGTGGTAATTCACACCGATCATGCAAAGAATCAAATACTTGATGTCAAAAATAAGCTAAGCCAATATCGATAAGGTGGGTGTTGGTTGCTGGCAGGAGTTTGATTTGGAAATCAAGGATAAAGGACGACAATGTGATAGCCGATCACTTGTCAAGAGTAGAAAGAAGCAAGTGACGAAGAAGAAAATGTGATGTTAACAGAGAACTTCCTGTGATGAGCAATTTGCTAAGGCTCCTTCCAACTTCCATGGTATGTCGATATTGTGAATTATCCGGCTTGTGGAGTAATGCCTTAAGAATTCACCACCAACGTAAGAGGAAACTTTAACCGACAAAGAAGTATTATATTTGGGATGACCCATTATTATTCAAAAGAGGTGTCGATATTGATCATAAGAAGATGTGTGCGTGAAAGTGAACAAGGCAACATTTTAATGAATGCTATGATCACCATATGGGGACATTTTTCTAGAGAAAGAACAATTCACAAGATACTCCAATCAGATTCTACCGCCCAATATCTTCGTGAGATTGTGCCGAAGTGGGTTAAATTGTGTGATCGATGCCAAAAGATTGGAAGACAAAGGAAGAAGAATGAAATGCCCTCGAGGTATTTGGTGATACAAATTTTTGATGTATGGGGAATAGATTTATGGGACCTTTTCCTCACCATCATTTGAAACCTATACATACCGGCTAGCGATTACGTTTCCAAATGGGTGGAAGCAAAGGGCTTGTCCAAGGAATGATGCTAATACAAATTTGTGAGTTTCTCGCAAAGAATATTTTGAGCAGATTTGGAACACCTTAACTATCATTAGTAATGGGGAACCCACTTTTGTAAACAAAATACGGTAAAACTCATGAGTGTGTATGGGATCAAGTATGTAATGAGTTTAGCTTATCATCCCTGCACTAATGGACAAGCACAAATTCCCAAATGTGAGATCAAAAGAATACTTGAAAGACAAGAAGCTCAAGGTGAAGGATCGTCTTCCAAATTTGATGATGCACTTGGGCTTAATGAGATCGCCTACAAACCCTCTATTGGAATGTCCCCATACGTAGTTGTTTTTGGCAAACCATGTCATCTACCTCTTGAGTCGAATACATAAGGCAACGTGGGGCCATCAAGAAGTTAAACCGATTTTAAGGTCGTAAGGGAAGTAAGATTGCTCCAACTGTCTGAACTGGAAGAATTGAGAAATGAAGCTTATGATAATGCTAGAATATACAAAAGACAAAGAAATGGCATGATCAGAGAATTTTGAGAAAGAGTTCGGGGGAAAGTGTGGGAACAAAGTTCTCACATGACTCTAGACCGAAATCAAGCTCTGGTGGAAATTAAACTAAATGGAGGGCCATACACAAGTGGTATCGGCATCAAGATTTGGAGCAAAGGACACCGAGGACTGATAATGGGAAGAATTCAAGGTCAATGGACAGAGGTTAAAGCATTATCTAAACAGAAGAGGGGAAATGAAGAACTCCAACCTGCCTAAGGAAAAGCAAGGCGCCACAACAAAGAAGTCCAAATTTAAGGACTCAAAATTGAGCAAATAATGGAGGCAACCTGCTGATTTAATTTCCGATTTTAAGTTTTGAAATGTTTTTCTTTTAGTTGCTGAAAATTAGGTCAGATTTTTTTTTGGATAGATTTAGTTTTTATAAATCAATTGTAGCTTAATTAAAATTTTCTTGAATATTACAGTGAGCATCTGCAAGGTTTAAGGACATGAATGGCAAGGCAACTACAGGAACAATTCCAAGAATGCGTAGAAGTCACACATGAGAAAAAAGGGGAGTAACCCTCCTAACCCAATTCAGATATACTTGAATTGATCAGTAAATCTTTGCTTGAAGATGCTCAAGAGATGCTCCAAAGGGGTTAGGAACAATAAGAGAATTTAAGGTTTCTGAGATCATTGAGTTAAGGGCTTAGGTCACGACAGAAGGGTTATGTCGATTAAAGCCGATGTCACACAAAACATTGATGTCGACCTGTGGCCGGGTGCGGCAATTAGTGAGTACGGTGCTAAGGTACAGTCGACACCACTGCGGAAGGGCTTACATAGAATTAAGTTTCAAAATGAAAAATGATGTCTCTACCACCCCAACAAGGTAGGAAATAGCTGGGGAATAAAAACAGGAATAAAAAGGATGTTGCAACATGATAATCAAACAATTCCTAAAAATCCACTGATGTCGCAACAAACTTGGTATCCGACATGAGAGTTTTACGCCATTAACTCACTTAAAAAGCCCTAAATTCAATGATCTCAAATAAAAGAGGCGTGAATCAAGTCGCGACAAGTTTTTAATGAAGCACACTTAGCCATGTACATTGAGATTAAATCTGTAACTGTTGGAAACTTTATCATTCACTCCACACCACATAGCTATTCACCTTCTTCCTCCTAACTTCAACCCCTAAAACCCTAGCTTCCAAACCTTCAGTTTTCTTCCGTTTCCACGGCTGAAATTCCCACCCCTAGTCCCTAACCTAGACGTAGATTATGGGGGAACATGAACAACCGTAAGAAGAAACTCGCCTAAGAAGAACTAAGTAGGACGAGATTCACAAAGAAGAAACAATCGAGAGGTGCCATCAAACACCAAGCTCGCAAACTCCCAAGAAAGAGCAAAAAGGGAAAGGGAAAGGTGAGAGAAGAAGAAGAAGTAGAAGATTTCGTGTCAGACGAAGCGTATTCCCAGTGGAAAAAGTATTATGCTAACAAGGGGTTTGTCACAGAGAGGAGATTCAAAAACTCAAGCATTCTTCTCAAGGAGATGATATTGAGAGGGGCGGAGGAGTCTCGCAAGACACCAAAATCAGGTATACAAGACTGTAAGAGAGTTTTATTCAAATTTGGTAGGAAGGAAGGATGGAGCGGCTCAGGTTAGAGGAGTTCGGGTTTCATATGAAGCTAAGGCCATCAACGAGGCCTATGGCATGGCAAGCAGACAGGCGTGGTTCCAAATTCAAGAAACTTTTGAAAAACCAGATTTTGGAAAGATTAAGAAGCCTACTAATGGTAAGGCAAATAAACCAAGAAGAAGGAAGGCCAAGAACATTGAACAGGGGAAGCCTCACTGAGGAAGCGACATGGTTCATTTCCGCTTCGTTTGGTTCCAACAAAACACGTGTGCACAAAGTGAGAGAACAAGAAGTCAGTGGTTGGGCCGTATGCCATCCTAAAGGATACAAGATCAATGTAGGAGTTGTCATTGAGAATTCTATCGAGGCATCATGAAGGACTAAAAGAGGGTTTATTCTCACCCAAAGAACAATCACCGCTCTATGTTTGAAGGTCAAGTGAAAGGAGTATGGGAATCAAGAAGAAGTACCTGTGAGCTTTCACCACTCCTTCACGTGAGCAGTAAAGGACCAAGAAACCGTAAGAAAAGGGGGGGTGCCGGGCAGAAAGAGATGAAGCCCCACAGTAAAGACCGTAAAATGAGACTCCCGCAGGGTTGTCGATCAAGGAGCAGAGCAAACTTAAAACTCACCCGACAACAAATGATTTCATTTTTGTCGATAATGAAGGGCAGGATTTATGGCAAACTCAATAGACTTCTCCATTCCCTTAGCTGGGCTTCTCCCGTGCGCACGTAAATTTCCAACATGGAGAAAGCCTTAAGGGGGAGCAAGAGAACGTCGACACTGAAGCTCCTAATGCCATGCAAAAGAGAATGGATGAAAATGTAGGAGTGGAACCTAAAGCAGAATTGGGAGAAGGCATTTATGAAAAGAATTGAAAAGAAGAGACCAAGAAAGGTGGAGGAAGAGCTAAACAGAAGGAAAAGGAGCATGAGATCGAGCTACAAAGAAGAGAACAAAGAAGGGGAGAAGAGTCTGTAGAGAGGAATCAGATGAGAAAAATTTGAAGCAAAGAAGGGAAGAGTTTAAGAAAGAAACGAAGGAAAGAGATCACAATCTGTTACGTAAACTCAAACTAAGTCATGAAGCTTTAACAACTCATTGAGCGTGGATTCTCAACCTCACACGATAAAGAAAGAGATACAGAGCAAGAAGCTAAATTTAGGAGCAAATCAAGGGCTTCATGTCTTATACAAGTCTCATGTAAGGATTTTGAAAATAACCGATGATGTAGACAAGAAGCAAAAGGATACTGAATCCTATAGGCAAAGACGATGAAAATTGATCTGATTAACAATAATCTCTCCAAATTATTAGAGGTCATGATTGAAATGGAGAATACACTGAATGGTTCGGGGGAAGAGGCGTGATGAGTTGAACAAAAGGTTGGATCTCTAATGAGATTTTCATTGAAGAACAAATGGAGAGGAAACCAAGAGAAAGGTTACAGAATTGAAAATTCCCGAATTCCTACCATTTAGGTACACTGCACCTAGATCCCCAACATCTTTGCTCCCGGCTATTTCAAAGAAAAATATCTTCCCGCCTAGCCTTCATTACCCTCTTTATCCCATTTGAATTGTATCCAATCAAGGTAAATTGAATCAGAAATAAAATAAGAAATTTGAATTGAATTGTTGTGTGCTATTTTGAATTTGTTTGTTCAATGTTGTGTTGCTTTGTGATGCATAGTTGGGAAAATAAAAGTAGGAATTAGTTCTAGAAGAAAAACTGCTGAGATGTCATGAGCTACGTTGAATGAAGCAGTTAGATTAGAAATAAGCTGAAATCTAGAATAAGGGCCAGCCGAATACAATTTTATCAAACACACAAAGTGCAAAAGTGACTTAAATTTAGTCGTTGAGTCCGTATTTAGAGGAAAGTAATGAAATTGAAGGAACAAAACTTATTTTTTGAGGATTGTGGTATGAACAATGAGTCAAGGAACCTCATGGATACTAAAGAGTTTAACTACCATCAACAAAATTAAGCAAGGAACTCCTAATGGTCAATACCAAGATAACCCAAATTCCCAGAACTTGTTAGATTATTGATTGAGGCTAAACTTGAAGTATGCAAATGACAAGAAATTATGTGCCATTCTTGGAAAGCTCGAAATATCTAAGCTATCCCTACCGATATGCTAAAGCATATACCTTAGTTCCAGAAATTGAGCCAATCAAGCCTTATTTCTAAAAATCATCTAATTTAAACCCCAAACCTTCCAAAAGAATCAATCTTCCAGTAAAGAACCTGTGATTACCCAAGAACTGAAAGAGGAAGAAGGAAATCAAGTTTGGGGGAGGTTGTTTTTGAAGAACTCAAGGAGAAAAGATAGAAAAAGGGGAATGAAAGAAAAAGGGTCAAAAACATAAATACAATAAAAAAAAAGGGGATAAGTTTTACCTTGTGGCCTAATTCTCTTGAACTATTGTCTAGGGTGTTTCAACACCTAGTACCCTAATTATCCGTATGGGAGAGTTACTAACCCAAAGTTCGCTATGGGTGTTAGAAAGCCTAAGAAGGTAAAACATTGCACTATCCCTGAATGGTGACAAACAAAGAAAATTCCCCCTGTAGAATTACAAATGAGAAATGGGAGCATATAGTTCTGAATAGAAGAAATCCAGGAGATGTCCTAAAAATGAAGTTTGGGGAGTTTATTAAAGAAACTACAAGGAAAAGGGCGTGAGGAGAAAGAAGAGAGAAAGTCTGTGGTAATCTAAACCAAAAAGTTCCTTTCTATCCTACCCTTACCCAAGCCTAACATTACAAGCCCAAAAGACCTGATTGATCTTGAAGGATGGAATTACTTACATTAGTGGAGATCAACATGAATAACAAGCTTATGGAATTTGGAAAAGCAATAAATAGTAAAAACTGTGAAGGACCTAGAGAGTTAAGTGAATAATTATGAAGATGAGAAAGGAAAACAATTTATTTTTCAACAGGATCCAATGATTATGTTGTTTGTAAAACAATTTCAACAGTTTAGTTTTGTATACTATAAAGAGTAGAAACCAACCTTTGAATCGACTTGAAGCTAGATGTACGTAAAATAATGCATACCTTGTATTTCAATTAAATTAATGTTATCAAGGTAACAAATCGAAAATGTCCTTAAAAATTTTTTATTTTACCTGAGGACAAACAATTCTTTCTTTTTCTTCGCTGAGGACAAGCAAAATTTTAAGTTTGGGGGAGTTTGAGGAGCTTGAAAGTCATCTATTTTTAGTCCATTTTTCCGATCTTATTTTATCTAAACAACAAGACGGATGATAAGTGTAATTATGGAATAACTAACCAAACTGTTAAATGGCAGGGAATTCAAGAAAAAGAAGAATATTTGCAGAAAGAAGCAGAAGGTGGATGAGTGTTAATGAGATAATTGGTCAAGCAAGTCATGTTATAAAAAGGCGTGACAAAGATAAAGGAACCCGATGTCAAAGGAAGCTTTGGCAAAGAATCAAAATGCACATCCAAAGTTGCAAAGAAGAAACTCCGCCTAAACGAAGCTTACTTGAAGAACAAGGCAGCCTGAGAGTTAAAGAAACTCCAGGTGAAGCAAATCCGTAAATGAAGAAGAAGACTTCTGTGTCGCTGACATCCGTTGCCGTGACATCGACAATGATACGTATAAATATAAAACAAAGTGTCGTCAGCGACAACAAGAGTAGTGGAAGAGAAGAGGTCGCACATCCACCGAATGACTGCTTCGTCGCTAAATCAGGAAAACATGAAAGAAATTTGATAGAGGTTGGCGACAGAGAATCGCCTTGAAGCGCGATTGTGTTTGGTGGGAGATGAAGTCGATGTAACTCAAGTTGCTGTCGCGACAGGATCAAGTCATACATCGCGAACGATCGCTTGAAACCCGGCAGGGGTGAAATCGATGTCGACGCGGATTGATGTCGCTGACAACAGAACCACATCAAGTGAAGACCGCAGTTACGTCGATGTCGCGACAAGAGATTGTTGTCGTGACACCAAGAGCAATATGAAGCTGAAGTTCCTTGTGCCGATGTCACGACAAAGGAATGACGCCGCGACACCAAAGCAACCGCCAAGCCTCCAGAGAAATCAAGTCGATGCCTGGACATGAGATCGAGGTCGATTAATTCGGGGAACGACTCCGCTCAAAGTCAGCAGAGCCATAAACTCGCCACGACAAGAGATCGAGGTCGACATCATGAACGCTCGCCAGGCTACAGAAGACTTGAGCTGATGTCACGACAAGACATCGATGTCGCTAAATCAGAGAACCTTATTGAAGCCCGCAGCCATAAAGTGATGTCGCTG